>CM077256.1:9858013-9890513 GCA_039654775.1 Spinibarbus caldwelli | reverse complement strand
TTGTGTCTATTACTCATTAATGTGTGAGGTGCTTGTATCTACTCCTACAAGATTAATAAAAATTAAAGTAATGATAATCCTAGTGTGTTAATAGTGAAAATGTACACAATTATACTGTATGGTAACTATTATAATTTCTTATTTACTTTATTTAAATATTTTACATAACTAGGCATTATCTGTTTAAATAAAGGGAGACACCGAGAGATGTACATCACAGATGGAGCTGATCTGGACATTGATGAGGACAGTGATGATGAGCTTCCACCAATGAAGTTTTTCTTAGACACTGTCCAGAAGCAAACCACTGAATGTAGAAATGCCACAGGTAAACAAGACTTTGTGAATGACAGTGAAGCGGCAAATATGACTACTTTTATTTTTCTAAATAATTTGTTGCAGATTTTAGAGCATATTTTCTTTTACTTGATTTTCTATTACATTGTCTTGAAATTATTGTTTTTCTTTTTCTGTCCTTTATGTCTGCTGTAAAGCCTAAGTTTCTCATTGGGGTAAATTGGGGTCTCATTGTCATATATGATCTTTCCTATTTACTTAATTTATTCCCACTACATTTTGTGATATTTGTACTTGAAACAAAAACTAACTTTGTAAATATGGTAAGAAAACCAAAACGTAATTCAGTTTATTCTCTGGAAACACATCTGAGAGTGGTATAGCCATTTCACAAGCCACGAAAAGTATGTATTGCATCAGTTAACTGAGTTGCATGGCAGCATAAAATATGATAAGACTCTAGATAATGCGATGCCGCTTTACCTCGGAAAGAGCTCAGTTATGGTCATTACTGCTGTATGTCTCTCTTGACACAAACCTTCCTCTCACATACAGGAAAGTTGGCTGGAATTTCCCCTTGCCCTTTACTAAACACATTCCCTTCTAACCACTTTTGTCAGTTTTGTCCGAGTCAAACCTGACTCCTCAGTCAAAAACATCAGTGTGTTCAGTTTTTTTTTTTTTTTTTTAAACCTTTAATTTAACCTCCTTAATTATTACCTGATAAATAAATATGAATAAGGCCACTTCACCTTTTAAATAAGGCACTGATGTTTTTGACTCCAAGATGTCTCATAGATTTAGAGTGACACTTATTCAATCATTCATTATTCCTTATTTGTTCATTATGTGCAGGTAGTGATGCTTCAAATGGCTCTTGCTGTTTAGAGATGAGTGTTGATGAGCCTGAAGAAATGTTTGTAGATGATCCTGAAGATGTCCTGCATTTAATTGAGCTTGTGGAGGGTGTATCTGTGGATGGTCCTTTATTTTTGCCAATTTCTCACTGGAAAGGTGAGAATAGGAAAGTTTGGGGTCAGCAAGATACACACACACACACACACACAGGTGAAAAACAAGTGCACTTCCATATTGTACTTAGTGCTCTATGTTCATGCACTAATTTTGTACTTAATATACTAAAAATTATTCTTTAGTATATATATATATATATATGTGTGTATGTATATGTATGTATCTTACCAAACCTAAGCTTTTGAACAGTGTACATGAGTTGCTTTGAAATCGCACCTGTAGTTAAAAAATGTAAAAACGTATTTCCATTCTGTATTTCCATCAAGGTGAAACAAATCAAATCAGTTAATTTCCAACTACAGTCCAGCCTGCTGATAAACCTTCTTGAATCTCCATCTCTATCTTGAAACATCTTTATCTCTTAAAATAGGTATTAACCTGGAAGTGACAAGCAACCTCGAGCCATGGAGGACAAACAGCTTTGGAATGTGCATGCTTTGAATGAACTAGAACTATAAAACTTTTTAAAATTTACTTGCACATTGTTATATCCCTAAATATACAACATGTAAAATATACAGAAATTGCTTGCAAAGCATGCTGTTTTTTTTTTTTTTTTTTATTTATTTTTTTTTTTTTGTCATACAGGCTCAACTGAAAGACATCATATAATGTGTAATCGAATACAGTGTGTAACTTTGAGCTTTACTGAACAACCTACAGGAAAAACCAGTGTGTACAAACATAAGTATTGTGAAATATTTGGTGGGAAAATGGCGGGTAAATAGACCGTGATTACATGGAAATGATGACATGCTAACTTTTGACATTTGAACAGGTGGTTATAAATACCTTTATATTCAGGCTGACTTGATTATTGTGCCGTGGTGTCATGGTTTATATGTTGAATCATCAGTGATATGCATTGTGCAACAATCAGAACTTTTTATTAACTGTTGCCACATCACTGAGGCGATGAGGTTACTCTATGCACTTCACAGCATTGTATCTTTTAAGGAAGAACTACATTACAAAAAAAAAAAAAGGGGGTGGGTAGGCATTGATAAGGTAGGCTGGCTTCACGTGGTCTACAAACATTCATTCATTCTCACATCATGCATCCTTTTGGATTGGTGAGTTTGTCTATCTTTCTTTGCATTCTCTGTTCATCAGATATTTTTTAACACCCAAAGAAGTTGCCATTTATGTAATCTAAGTTTGAATTGTAATATGGTACAGTCGTTAATGTTGAGATGAAAGCTATGATTACAATATATGGAAATGATTCTTTGCACATGTAATTGTCGGTTGATGTTGAATCAGAGATGTTACAAACAATAGTTATTGAAATAGCGATCCGTGCCAGTATACAGTCATTTTAGAAGAATTAGTTTTGGTTTGGCTTAGAGAAAACACGTGTTGTCTCATCAAATCCTGCAGCAGAGTCGTTCAAGATTTTTCTTCCCAGTATGAATATTGGTCTTAGAAGTCCCTTGAATGTAAAAGTATCACTTTCTTTCTTCTGTGGAACACAAAGCAGGACGATGTTTTGGACCCCATTTCATTGTATGGATATAAAAAAAACACTTCAAAGTATCTTCTGTTTTGTTCCACAGAAGAATAAAAAGTCACGCAAGTTTTAGAACAAAAAAAGTGAGTTGGAGTCATCATCACCCTTCAACTACGATGATTTTCTCTTGTTACTCATTGATTTAGCAAACAAGTCACGATTTCCATTATATTTTCGGTTTCATTTTAATTATTTGGTAGAAACCCTGAGCACTGAGTCCAGTGAATGCAATCATTCTTTCTTAATCCATGCCATTCCCGTTGAAGTAATTTGGGTGTTACCCAACACAACTCGGTTCATCTGTTGACTTTCATTACAAATCTACCATATTGTGGTTATAGCATGTCTAGCAGAAAGATGTTACACGTGGTGAGTCTTTGATTGTTGTTTTTTATGCTGGAATATGTTGTTTTTGAAGAGACATGGGAACGAACCATCGATAGACATCTTTCTCCTGTTACCAGTTGTGGGACATGCCCTGACATGTCCACTACAGTTTGATGCTAATAATGCTCAATACAATAGCATTATTATGTTAACAATTAAATAACAGATGCTTTAACGTGAAGTTTAAATAAACGATGAGTAGTATAATAGGAATACTTGGTAATATGACTGGCACCTTTCTTGAGGTCACACAGTACAGCCTTTTAGTCATGTGTTGCACAATATGGTCAACAAGAACATTTCTAGGGCTGCCCTCGAATTATTTTTCTGATCAACTAATAGTCGTTAGTTTTAAGCGATTAGTTGACTAATCGCATGTTTATATTAATAAACCATATAATTCATAATAATGAGCCTTTAATTGCCTATAGCCTATCATAATAATTCATTGATAAACTAGTGTTTTCTGTCTTTTCGGCTGCAGTGATGAAGTTGACAACACTGACTCGTCATCTCTACAGTGGACGTGGAGATGGAAAAAAGTTTTGTTTTCCATTTGAATTGGTTTATTTAAAATTAGACATTTCACTTTCTATAGATATATTTTTCATATCTGTGAGGCAAGCACGGAGTTTCAGCTCTTTTTTATTTTAGTTCACAGAGACCTAGACGGCAGAAAGCACACCATGTTTGCTTTCATTATTCTACAAAATCACAGCGTTTTGTTATTGTTGTGATAAAATATATGAATAATGCAGTGCTAACTGACATAGCGCTTATTACAGTAGCCTATAGAAACTATAAAATATTTTTTGCCTTATTCTGTGATTAAAAATGAAAAAAAAAAAAAAATTGTATATGATCATAAAATTGCCATTAGGAAAATATAGGAAGAAATATTACCGAATAGAAATTGTCCAGCAGTGTATCTGATTTCTTAGCCAATTAAAAGTAAGCGCAAAGAAAAAAAAAATACCTGTCAATTAGACCAAAAACAACAAAAAAACTTCTGAAATGATGGCTACACCCCTGACGCCACTTCCTGTGGGGTTTTTTACCCTGTGACTAAGTGACTAATAAAATTTTAATGGACTGAGCTAAGCCTCTTCTCATCGACTAACAGTCAGTCGACAATTAGTGTCAGGGAGTCACAGTCACTTCAGTCATCACAGTCAACGCAGTCATCAGCATCCAAGATCACAATCACCACGTAACGCAGGTCCTTCAGCGGCTCAGAGAACACCATCTTTATCTGAAGTTGGAGAAATGTGAATTCCATCACTCCACGGTACAGTTCCTCAGATATAACATCAGCCCCGAAGGTATCCAGATGGACCAGGGGAAGGTGACTGCCATTCAGCAATGGCCACTTCCGCAGTCAGTGAAGGAACTGCAGTGATTCCTAGGATTTGCCAACTTCTATAGACGATTCATTCACCAGTTCAGTCGGCTCGCAGCACCCCTCACCTCCATGCTACGCAGCAAGCCCAAGTCTCTGTCCTGGAGCCCCGATGCCCACAAAGCCTTTCACCACCTCAAGGAAGCGTTCAGCATGGCCCCCATCCTTCGTCACCTGGATCCCCAAGTCCCCTTTGTAGTCGAGGTGGATGCCTCGACCACCGGCGTCGAGGCCGTGCTGTCTCAGTATCATGGTGAGCCTCCCTGCCTCCATCCTTGCGCATATTTCTCCAGGAAAATGACCACTGCAGAGCAAAACTACGACATAGGAAACCGTGAACTGCTTGCCATCAAGTTAGCTCTGGAGGAGTGGCGTCAGTGGCTGGAGGGAGCCTCTTCTCCATTCACCGTTATAACCAACCACAAGAATCTTCAGTACCTAAGAGATGCAAAACACCTTAACCCCCGTCAAGCCCGCTGGGCCTTGTTTACATTTCACCATCACCTACCGTCACGGAAACCAAAACCCCAAGGCAGATGCACTCTCCCGTTTACATGCCCCGAATCAGCCCTCAGATCCAGAATCCATTCTCCCTCCAGCCCTCATCGTCAGCCCTATCCAATGCGAACTTACCGAACGCATCCGTGACGCCACCCGCACCGAGCCAGCTCCACAGGAAGGCCCAGAAGGAAAGACTTACGTTCCATCCTCCCAGCGATGAACTCTTCTGGGCTCAGTTCACAAAGTACCGGGCTCTGGACACCCAGGCAGCCAGTGGACCCTCTCGCTCCTTCAAACTCGGTACTGGTGGCCCAGTATGGCCAAGGTTTAGTACATTCTGAGAAAAAAAAAAAAGAACACACTGGTGAGCTCAGTAACATAAAAAGGCCTGGACGTTCACAGAGGACAACAGTGGTGGATGATCAGAGAATCTTCTCCATGGTAAAGAAAAGCCCTTTCACAACATCCAGCCAAGTGACGAACACTCTCCAGGAGGTAGGCATGTCACTGTCAAAGTCTACAATCAAGAGAGGACTTCACCAGAGCAAATACACAGGGTTCACCACAAGGTGCAAACAAGGCCAGATTAGACTTTGCCAAAAAACATCTAAAAAAAAAAAGAGCCAGACCACTTTTGGAAAAGCAGTCTTTGGATGGCTGAAATTAAGATCAACCTGTACCAGAATGTCAGGAAGAAAAAAAGTATGGAGAAGGCTTGGAACAGCTCATGATCCAAAGCATACAACATCATCTGCGAAACAGATGGTGGAGCAGTGTGATGGCATGAGCATGCATGGCTTCCAGTGGCACTGGGTTACTGGTGATTAGTGATGATGTGATAGAGGACAGAAGCAGTCGGAAGAATTCTGAAGTGTACAGGGATATACGCTCTGCCCAGATTCAGTCAAATGGAGCTAAGTTGATTGGGCAGCGCTTCATAGTACAAATGGACAGTGACCCAAAACATACAGCAAAAGCAACCCAGGAGTTTTTGAAGGTAAAAAAGTGGAATATTCTGCAATGGCCAAGTCACTCTCCTGATTTCAACCCGATTGAGCATGAATTTCATTTGCTGAAGACAAAACTAAAGGCAGAAAGACCCACAAACAAACAACAACTGAAGTCAGCTGCAGTAAAGGCCTGCCAAAGCATCAGAAAGGAGGAAACCCAGTCTCTGGTGATGTTCTTGAGTTCCAGATTTAAGGCAGTCATTGCCTGCAAAGGATTCTCAACAAATTATTAGATTTATTTGTCCAATTACATTTGAGCCCCTGAAAATGGGAGGACTGAGTATAAAAATGGTAGTAATTCTTAAGCATTTTATGTTATATTTTTGTTCAACCCTTTGAATTAAAGCTTAAAGTCTGCACTTCAATTTCATCAGGCATACAGAGCCAAAATTTTGAAAATTGTGTCACTGTCCAAATATATATGGACCTGACTGTATAGGGTTAGGATTAGGATTTGATTAAGAGTTATTTGCATCTAATTATACACAATTTACTGTTATTACTATGGCAAGTACATGTAATGTGTAACAGGGACACTGTAAAATAAAGTGTTGCCAAATCTTTTGTAACATTTATAAATGCCTTGACTGTCACTTTTGATTAATTTAATGCATTTTTTGCTGAATAAACAAGTATTTATCTTTTACAGCATATAAATATATAGGAATAAAGCATCAATAGACATCTTTCTCTTGCAACCAGTTGTCTGACATGTCCTGGCATGCCCGCTACTACGGTATATGTATTTCCTTATAAAGCTAAAAATGCTCAACACATTAGCATTTCGCTTCACATTCAGATTTCAGAAGAGGTGCTAGTAACATCTTTTTTTTTTAATTTCATCTGCAAAATGATTGCATTAGGTTTGTAACACATTTCAGGGCAGTTTCAAAGTGCACAAATCATGACATGCAATATGGTATGGTAGTGTTGTTTTGAGATCAAAACATAGTATTATGCAAAGAACTGTGCAAAAATAAAACATTGGTTCATATTCATTGATAATCTGCCCCATAATCATAATTTTAGGGGAAAGGAACAAGAGCTGGTAGCTATGTGTGTACATGTACATTTTGCAGTTTTGCAGAAATGTTGTCTGAGTTGTGTATTTCCAGTGAGCCCGGGTTTGTAAAATAAAGTTACCAAACCTTTTGTAATATTATAAATGTTTTTGCTTTCACTTTTGAGCAATTAAATGCATTTTTGCTAAAGTAAAGTGTTAATTTCTTTCCTCAAAAAAAAAAAAAAAAAAAAACATGCAAGGATCAAGAAGATCTTGTTTGTGTGTGTGTGTGTGTGTGTGTGTGTATATATATATATATAAGTGTGTTGTATATCTGTTTACAGATGCTGATTTTTTGCCTTCACCTTTGCTGTAATGCACTACAAAATGGTAATTTCCTTTTACATTTTTTAAATATATTTAATGTATTTGTCATAACATATTATTTGGCCATTTTGTTCAGTTTTATGTCTAAAAAACAACAACAACAACAACAACAAAAAACAATTTGTGTTTCACTGCAGCTTACATTCTCAGAAAAAAAATAAAAGTAAAAATTCACTGGGGCAGTACCTCTTCATAAGGTACTATTATGTACTTTTAAAGTACTAATATGTATAATTTAGGGTTAAATAAGATACAAAGATGTAGCTTTTGTACCTGAAGGAACTGCCCCAGTGACAGGTGTTTTTTTGTGTGTAGGCAGGAAGGTAAGAGGTTTTACAGAGAGTTGAAAATCAAACACTGTGGTTTTAGATGCATAAAGTCACTACTGGGTTTTACTGTCTACAGAGAAACATCAAAACCCTTGAAGGCTACCGCACGTCTTTTCATATATCTTGTGGTGCTTGCTAAGACTTTTGCACCATTTGTGCAACAGATATTAGTACTTCTTTGTATCATGTGGCTATTGTGTGGTGTTTTTTTTCACCTGGAGAATGATAAAACTGGTTCCAGAACCATCTAGAATGCTTTAAAACCTTATATCAAGGTGTTAAAAGTTTTGGTTCGGCAGCTCACATTTACTGATTCTGACATAACCAATTTTAATAAAGTAGCTGTATGTTTTTCCACTTGAAACCCATATCTGCATTACATTAATTTTACATCTGATGTGTATAATGTTTGATCTGAACAGAGTGCATTGTTAATAATAAACAGTAAGCTATATAGTGAATTGAGGGCCTTATGATAGTGTGACTCTCATACAAGTTACATTTTTTGAAAAATTTTTGCTATTAAATTGCATTAGCAACTCTCAAATTCTATTTTGTTTTTTGTAGGAGCGTGCAAGAATTTCACAGTGGCATTTGTAGAGACTGCAGAAAAAGTGTCTTGCTTTAAGCCGATGGATGGACATGTCCCAGTTTGTAGGTCTCACAATTCAACCCAGTCATGTCAGATAGACTACAGAGATGGCAAGATGTGCATCAAGTGGCCGGTAGACACCGAACTCTCATGTGTGAAGGATTCTGATGAGATTCCTAATAAGCTAAATACTGGTAATAAGTGTCAAAATTTTTCAGCACTGGAAATAAAAATGTTTGATTTTTGATTTATATATCAGAATACCTGTTTCCCCAACAGAAGAAAAAAATAAGTGTGCACGTGACCAAGAATGTGAGTGAAAAGCAGTCATTTTTAATTACTTTATGATGTAGGAGGTTTTTATTAAATATTTATTAAATTAAATTTTGTTTTCTTTTTTAAGCTATCAGTTGCAGTGGAGAGTACAAATCTGGTAAGTTTATTTAATCAAAGTTTTCTAAGCTCATGTTTTGTTTTTATCCTTATATGAAAACAAATTCATGACTGCACCCTGAAATCAATGACTGTTTTTATCTCAGACTCAGAGCCTGGAAATTCTGCATCAACCCTGTCATTGAGTAAGAATGCAAAACTAAACAATTAGCTGCTACATGTTTGCATCCATCACAAAATAATTCCACATCTTTATGTATCTAAATTACTGACCCTTTTTTTTTTTTTTTTTTGCAGGCATCCTAATTACAGCTGCTATTACCGTTGTCCACTGGGTGTCACTACGGCACTACTAATAGTGTCAGGGTCGCACTATTCTCATTACAGCTGCGACTTTTTTTTTTTTTTTTTTTTTTTTTGCTACAATGAGCTATTTTAGCTATATTTAAATAAAAATTGCAATTTTTTATTTTTTGAGATTTTTTTATTTTACTGTTTCGTGTGTACAGAATGTGAGGAAAACCAGCCAGAAAGCATACTAGTACTTCATAGATGATGAACTGTACTGTGAAACCCATGCTCATGCCCAGGCAAAACCACCTGAGAGTCCAGACATCAGAGCACCAACTACTCAGTGCATGAACATTTTGTTTTAACTACGGACACAAAAGTTATACCACAATTCATGCACAGTCGTGTCAACCAGATACTGAGACACAGTGCATCATCGTGTCATGTGTGCTGGGATGCAGTATTTTGCACATTGAAGTAACACAGTGTACTGACTGAAATAAGTTTGTATGAATAAAGTTTTTGTTTTTGGATAATCATAATATCTCTTATCTGTTGTATTTGAGCAGGACAGGGATGCACTTTGGTGACACATAAAACAAATTCCCAACATTATGTGTCTTTTGTATCTTTACATCATTTCCATCATGTTTGATGTGCTTGCAGATCACAAGCATTTCCTAATTTCACTTCAGACTTTTTTGTTATACTTAATCTTTTGTAATATTTTTTATACTGTCATCATTTGTAAAGTATATATATATATATATATATATATATATATATATATATATATATATATACTCTCCTTTACCAAATTTACCTGTATTTACTTTGTTTTCATATTTGGCGACTTTTTGAGAAAAATGGAGACTTTTGAGGGTGGTTCTAGAGATTTTCTGAGGGAAGGGTTTGGCAACACTGAATAGTGTAGAGTTCTGAGCTGCATTAATCCCACCGGTCACAATATTGGCCGTAAAAAAAGTTTTCATTTATAAAGCTCTAATATCCTTATTGACTGATGTTTTAGTGCACTTCCTGCAAATATGGAAAAATAAAAGGTTTCAATTAAATGTGTGCAGTTTCACATGATTAGTGCAAATTGTCACATGACCAGAGCAGTTCGTTTCGTGTTTGCGCCCGATCCTCTGCTGAACCCTGCGCCTCCGAAGAGGAGGTGATGTGCGCCCATGTCGCCCTCGGAAGATGAAGGCTGCATCAAAGCTCCAAAACGAAAGACTAGTAAAGTATGTTAACATAAAGATATGACAAAGATTTTTGGTACACATTATCTTTAAGGTGTCTAGTATTAATATGAATTCACATATGGAAGCAGAATAATGACAATAGTTTTTGAAACATAAAGCATGCTGAATTCCTCAAATCGAAAAAAAAGATGCATTGCAATTAACAGTGATTGCATTTTAATGCTTTGTATTTCCAGGGCTGGCATTTTTAGGTCCTGAAATTTAACATAGTTGTTTATTTAAGCTGTGAATATTTCAATTCAAAATATTTCACACACATTTTCATAATTAAAAATTCAATAATTCATATTCACCTTCCAGAATTCACTTCCAAAATATTCAGTCTGTTTAAAAATACGATGTATAATATTCGACAGGCAGATTTCGGTCATTTTATTTCACTTTCCAAATTCGCTGCCACAAATTCAGTGGTTAAAATTCGGCAGAAAATTCAGCGGTGCACATCTGGGAACCGCAGGAATAGCAGTAGAGCACCGATGCATGATCTCCAGCTGATGTCAGCTGCTCACCAGCAGGTGGCGCAAGCGGCTGTTGATGAAGGTCATATGTGGATCAACTCATTCATTTATAAAAACTGATTTGCAGAAATGGAGCAAGTGCTAAGTAGAAGTTTTGATTATCGCGGCAAGTATAAACGTGGAAACGCTGATTGTGTGTATGTTTAATTCAATATCTTCGCTGTTTCCTGTAGCCTACATGTAAGCAGCTTTCTCTACCACAAAGGAGATTATTATGCTCTTTTACCCAACGCTGAAGTACAGAACTAACATTACATCTGAGGAAGACATATATTGCTTTCGGTTGCTTAGTTTCTGTAACTTTGTATCATGGCTTGTGTGACGCTCACTAACATACAAACCTAAATAGCGAACTGTTCTCACGTCATGTGCCGTGCAGTGAAAGTCAAAAACACATAAACGAAGGTCTATTAGAGCAGTGGTTTTCAATCCTGTTCCTCGGGACCCACTGCTCTGCACGTTTTGCATGTCTCCCTTATCTGACACACTCATTTGAGTTCATGGAGCTTTTAAACAGGTTAACATTGAAAAAAAATATCTGTTGGATTAACAAAAAAAAAAAAAAAAATGTACATCTGTTTAGAAGTGTGCGATATATATCGTCTGCGATAATACCGTAATTGTTGCTTTAACGATGTGCTATTTGACATTATGGAGAATTTTGCAAAAACCATTCAAAACACCCCTACAGAGTGCACGCGTACATTACATGAAGTCTAAACTAGTGTGTGTGCGCAATTAGAGTGCGTTCTTTCATTGCATGATTCAGTCTATTAAAAATGCATTTAGAATGATCACAAATTCAAGACTTGGGGGCAGAAAATGTATATATTTATACCACTTCATATATAGTTAATCAATTTCACACAAAGAGTGTGTTTTTTCTCCAAAATTACCATGATTACAAATGTGATATTGATTTTTTTTTTCCACAGTTCAATAAACAAGAAGTTAATTAAGAGATTTACGTTTCAGACACCATGTTGCCTGTTTTTGCTCTATTTCACCAACAAAAATCATTCCAAACACAGCCACAGGACTGTTTTGCGTCTCTGAGCAACATGATGGTGTTTCATTCCTGAATAAATCAACCATTTAAATGATTCGGTTAAATCGGAAAGACTCACTTATTAACAGTGATTTGCTGCCACCTATTGGCGGTTTTAATTCCACATTTTGACTTTTTTTTTTTTTTTTTTTTTAGATTTTTTTCATGTTTTAAATAATTTCAACTATCAGTATTCAACGTTTTATGTTTAATATATCGAAACATTATTTATAAAACGGATAGTTCCGGTCCTTGATTCTGATTGGTTGAGCCACGTTCGAAGCCGTTGTAAATCATAGACATAATAAATACCTAGATGCCTCATTGGCAGCTCGACCGCACGTCAACGTCGCCGCCATATTGGTCCGGGCAACGCTCCATAAATCTCATATCGGAACCAAGTGGCAACCTCCCGCTTTCTCTTGTGAAACCAACACGGAAGTGACTAAAACTGCAATTCGTCAACTGGCCACTAGAGGCTGGCTGCAAAAGGGAGTCAATCCCATAGACTCCCGATGTTAAAATGCCCAACTTTACAGTAGAAAAAAACATGTTTACAGCCTGGTTCAAAAAATAGTTTTGGTCTATATAGCTAATTTTGCCCTTCATGACAACTGTGAGAGGGGTGAATTTTTTTTATAACTCATCCGTTTAAATTAAATTAAGCCTTAAAGTTCTGCATAATTATGGGCGTGGCCACTTGAGTGACAGGCGGATTGCCCGCTTGTTGCGCTAGGTGGCCGTGGTTTCAGCAACCAGCTCCACTCACTTCCCGCCTCTTTGCCCATTTTTGATTATCCGTGAGTGCTAAGATGGCGTCTGCCTGCTCCGCCCACTTTAGGCTTCAAAAATGCTCTTCAGAATCCTACGGGTGACGTCACGGACACTACGTCCATGTTTTTATACAGTCTATGATCGGGACAGAAGAAAACCTACCTGACTTGTCGGCAGTTTGGGGATCTACAGACCGTCGCACATTAATAAAAATAAAATTAATAAAATAAAATAAAATAAAATCTACAGACCATCGCACATTAATAAAAATAAAATTAATAAAATAAAATAAAATAAAATCTACAGACCATCGCACATTAATAAAAATAAAATTAATTCATAAAAATCTCAGGGTATTATCTTTCACAGGTAAGAATGAACAGTTGTTTCTGGATGTTTTTTTGGTCATTTTTAGCATTATGTTGACAGCTTAATTAGCCACCAGTGTCAGACTATTAATAGCTAACGATATCGCTAGTTAGCTGTGAAAGCTGAGACTTTATAAGAAATCAAAGGTTAAATGAATTCTTATTAAGTTTTAACTTATAGTGTAGTTTATATCATAAAGGTAATTGTGCTATGAGCACAATATGTACAGTGAGCACTTTGACAAGACCGTGTCAGACTGTCAGGATTAGGGATGGAGCTAAAGCATCTCTCTTTCATTTCACTACTCGTTTACAAGAGTAAGTTTATCATCACTAGATTATAAGGATTTGGTAGCTTATCATAAAACTGTGGACTGATTATATATATTTTTTCTTTTCAGCCAATTGCAAACAGGACAACACAAGCCTCAAAAAAAATCTGAAGAAAGCCTGTTTCCTGCATTTCCAAGAGACTAAACCTCCACAGCCTAATGTTGTATTTGTACTAGTTAAAGCCCAGAACAGCCCTGAATGAATGGCCAGAATGACCCTGATCATATTCAAACTTTTCTCTCTCGCTCTTTCTCTCTCATATTCTGGTCTGTATTAAACATAACTATACTTTGGCATTTTGCTGTCCAATGTAAACTGCACACACTCACACCCCAAACATTCCTATGTAGAAACATATATTGAAAATAAACTATACACCTTCAAAACTTGTGTTTTCTGCATGGGTGAGTGTAATTTGCATTGTATAGCAAAATGTCAAGCTTTTTCAAGTTGTTTACCACAGACCTTGTTTTACTCATTAATTGAAAACCCCCATTATAAAATATAGGAAAATCTTGAGGGAAGCAGTGGAGAATTAGTCTTTATTAGTCAGGTTTTGACGTCACAACTAAACCATTCTATTCCCAGGGAAAGCTAGAACTGAAAACTGAAATAAAATGTCCTTGAGCTGCATATCAGCTCATATATTTTATGTTTTACTCAAGGAACACATTAATTAAACACAATTTGGAATTGACAACCATCAATTTTTGCTTGTCTTTAGTTGTGTCTTACTTTGTTTAATAATTATTACACAAACACTATTATAAAACTGTAGTTTTCATTATTATTTAATTTACTTTATAATTTACTGTTTATTCTTCATTATTGTCTATTCTGTATTATTCCACCTTTGATATTACACATTCTACTTGCTATTATTCATCTGTTGTTATTCACTTATTATGGTATTATACATATAATTGTTGCTATTATAAATCTATTATATCACTTATGTTATAGTACTGTTGTACTCACTTTTATTATATTATTCACTTTACTACAAATTGTACTACATATACTTTTTAATATTACATATCAGTTTTACTATATTTTTACTGTGTACTGTATCAGTGCATAATATTTTACCACTGTAACTGTAAGTTTTACTGAATCCATAAAGGATTATCAGTTACATTTGTTAATGTTTGTTGTAGATCTGTATAGAGTGCTATGAAGATAGGAAGCAGACTACCAGTCTGTCACTTTTTGATTTGTTTTCGCTGATTTTATTCCATTTTCTCTATTATGGTAAATTATTAGTACTTAAAGATGTATTATTTTGATTTTTTTTTCCAGTATTTCAAAGGGAATGAGCTGTGTTCTGACCTGAGGCACAAGAAAAGCTAAAATGTTGGGGTTGAAGACAGAGAAAGCAATGAAAAAAACGTAATTTCATTTAATGTACGTTAAAATTACATGTATATATCACAGTTATACTACATTAATATTAGAATTATGTTAACAGAAAAAAAATCAACCAATTCAACACGAGGGAGTGTGAGCTTTCACAACTTCTTACGAAAATTAATCATTTTCCAAGCCTAACTAAATAACTGGAGGCAGAGTTATTTTTAAGTCCATGTAGGTCACAAACCACTGAAATCGGCTGATAAATGTAAATGTTATCGTGTTTTTATCCAGGAAAAACACAGCTCTGCTTCGCGTGGTACCTAACAACGCCCCTTAGCTGTTATAAATTCACTGTAAACCATGGCTTCTTGGGGCTTATTGCTTTATTATGTATTTGTAATTGCAGGTTAAATGCATTCATGTCTTGCATTAAACAGTGTGTAAATACATCTAAATGCCACTTCAGATGCAGCTTCTGTGTTGATTTAATTTGCTTGGTAACAGCCCAAATGTCTTATTATTCTAATTCACTGATTAAATGTAAGAATTTGACTCAAAAGATAATGGACACTTTTAGAAAAAAAAAAATGGCTTTATAAAGGTAAAAATGCCCATAGAATGTAAAAATCAGTTTAAAAGATTCATTTCTATCAGTGTGAACTGACCACCACACAGAATATGAAGAATATCAAAAACTTTAGAAGTCAGCTGTCCACGGCAGTCCTTAAGGTACAAGCACAATAATACACTCAGTAAAATATTGTCTAATTATCGTTATCGATAAAATCCCAGAAAATATCGAGATATTTTTTTTTTGTCAATATCGCACACCCCTACATCGGTTGCACATATTTATATTATGTTCTCTCAACATAATTTACCTCTGTTTATGTAACCTAACATTTTTCATGTTTATGTTGTTTTTATGGTTTTTATGCAACATTACCTTCTGTTGATTTAAGATTTTGTTTAAATGAAAGCTTTAACCACTATTGTCACGGTCATGATCTGTTTTAGTTAAGTTTTTATGTCTTCACCTTCCTGCCTAGTTTGTTTCAATGGTTTTTGATTAATTAGTTCCACACCTGTTTTCTGTTCCTCCTTGATTACGGTTGGTATTTAAAGCCTGTGTTCTCCTGTGTTCCTTTGTTTGCTATCGTTTTGGATTTGTGTTCGGTTGTGCCACTTTCCTCCTGTGTATTAATAAAAGATTATTATTTGAAGATACTCCCTTCTTCGTGCGCTTTATTAGCACACCATCACGTAACAGAATAGCAGACCCACAAATGAGTAATTTAGTGGTGTTTTTCTTCCTGTTTATTTAATTTTTTTATTTTCCTCGGTCCTCTCCCGGAATGGAGTTCGCAGCCGTCCAACTCCTGTGCCTGGAGCAGATGGACCGTTCGCTGAAGGACCATACCAGGGATTTTCTCAATCTGGCGTGCCTTACCCACTTCCCGGACCACTCGCTCTGTACATTCTACATCACCAGCCTGAGCGACTGGTGTAAGGCACGCCTGCCAACGAACAGTCCCAAGGAGAATTTTGCCGCTTGTGTGGAGTGGGTGCTGGAGAATAATGGACTGTTTTTCTCCGTCTGCCCTGTCAAGGACAACTCCAGCCCCACTCCCGATCCAGAGCCCAGCCAGCCCTCACCATCTCGCTCCACGGAGTGTTCGCCAGAGCCCACCGCAGCTGCAGAGCCCGAGCCGGCTGCGATTACAGCGCCAACACCATTTAAAGTGACAAAGCCCATCATCGCCCCGGAGCCAGGACTCAAGAACGCGACTGACCAGTTGTGTGAGCCAGCAACACCGTGCATCATGGGAATTATAGTGGAGATCGAGGAAATGGAGGATAATCCCGCCCACACTCCCACCACTGAGGGTGAACTGTTGCTGGACTCTAAACTATTGGACTGTTTGAGTGAGGAGGAATTCTGGCTTCTCCCTTTCCCGTTGGTTCCGTCCAGCCCTCCAGAGCCCCTGCTGGTTCCGTCCAGCTCTCCAGAGCCCCTGCTGGTTCCGCCCAGTACTCCTTCCTCAGCCAGTTCCTTAATGAAAGTCTCAAGGAGGTTTCCTCCCAGCCTCCCATTCCCTCCTCCTCTGTATCAGCCAGCCAGTCCATCAGCCCTGTCTCGGCTGCCTCAGGAAGGCCCCTCAGCTCACCCTCAGCACGCCATGTCCGGAGGGTCGGTTGCGCTTCGGGACTTCCTGTTACCAGCTACCTCAGGGTTGGAGGATCCCCAGTCTCCGCCTCCAGCCTTCGAGACCTGGACTCCACCTCGGCCCTCCGACCCATCGGCTCCACCTTGGCTCTTGGCTCCCTCGTCCACCGTGGCCCGTCATTCCACCAGCTCCACCAGCCTCCCTCGTCCCTCCGGCTCCGCCTTGGTCAGTCGTCCCGCTGCCTACTCCACGGGACTCCACTCTTCCAGCTCTGCCTCAACCCTCCGTCCCTCTGGCTCCGTCGGGCTCCTCCCTCCCTCCTGCTCCGACTTCATCCTCTGTCACTCCGGCCCCGCCGCGTCATTCCGGATCCCTGCCTCTGCCTCATTCGCCTGAGCTGCTGGCTCCGCCTAGGCCCTCTGGATCCTCTGTGTCACCCAGGTTCTGCGGCTGCTCTGCTCCATCCTGGGCTCCTATTCCACCGGCGTCATCCCCGTCAGTCGGCCCCCTGGTGTTGGCGGTCCCATCTCCACCATGGCTCCTCCCGCCGTCGACTCCACGTGGGCCGCCATCCTGGCTGGCTTCTGGATTGCCACCTGGCTCCTCCTGCTCCGGGCTCCTCCTTGGCTCCTCCCACCCTCCACTCCCCCTTGGACTTATTTTTTGGACTGTTTTTGCTTCTGCCCCTTTCCTATTGCCTGCCCCTCTCCTGCTCCACGCCCGCCTCCTGAACCCCCACCCTCCCTCCTCTGTTGGACTGTTTTTCGGTATGAGGACGCACTGTTCCGGGAGGGGGCAAACTGTCACGGTCATGATCTTGTTTTAGTTAAGTTTTTATGTCTTCACCTTCCTGCCTAGTTTGTTTCCATGGTTTTTCATTAATTAGTTCCACACCTGTTTTCTGTTCCTCCCTGATTACGTTTGGTATTTAAAGCCTGTGTTCTCCTATGTTCCTTTGTCTGCTATCGTTTTGGATTTGTGTTCGGTTGTGCCACTTTCCTCCTGTGTATTATTAAAAGACTATTATTTGAAGATACTCCCTTCGTCGTGCGCTTTATTAGCACACCATCACGTAACAACTATATGCAGTGGTGTTTCAATAAATTTTATAAGCTGCTTTTTTTTTTTAAATAAATAAGTGTTTTAGCAGTCTTAATATTGTAGATTTTTAAGTAAGGCAATAAGCAAAAACATTTCTTGGAAAAAATACTGTAGTTTTTCCAACAGTACACAACAATCCATACAGATTAAAAATATAGAGATGCATTTTACACACATAGCTCAATTGTTTGAAATGCATCTGTTAAAATATAACATAACCCCATATAAAAGCAAAACCAAGACAAAATCTAATAATACAATGTTACACAATAAGAATAATGACAGCATAATTAAAGTAATAAAAATACATTTCTAATTTTTTAAAGAAAGACTTTCTTTGAAAGTGTGCTGATTTAAAGCTCCACCATTATACACCTCAAAGGAATACTTCAAGGGATGGTTCACCCAAAAATGAAAATTCTGGTATCATTTACTCACCCTCAAGTTGTTCCAAACCTGTATAAATTTTTTTTGTTTTTTTTTTGTAAAATTGTTTTTAAGGATGTTTGAGGCCAAACAGCTTTGGGACACCAACGCTCGATAAGGGAACTACTTTATTTAGCTTCAACATGACTAATTCTGCAGTCACACAAAAAATTATTCAGACTCCAGATATAATTTTTTTTATATTTTTTCACTAGCGGGTACAGGACACTACAGTTCATTTATGTAAGTGTGGATATCAAAATAAAGTAAAATGCGACATATTATACCCACAAAATTTTTCATACAGTGGACTACCAGTAAAACTGATTAAAAATGTGGGACCAAAAATGTGATTTGACACTTTGACTTGACTATGTTTTGTTACATACCTTTCTATCAAAGTTATCTGTCATTATCAAGATGAATTTGTTCTGACAGTTTAACTCTTGAGTTCTTGTCATATTTTATTACCATTTTCTATATCGTGAATAAACTGTGATAATGTGAGAAATGTTGAAGGTGTCTGAATAAATTTTAGTTTGAATGTACTGTATATGACTCAACATCCTTAAAGAATAAATACATGGTACATGATTAAAATATGTTTAGATGAGAAGCATAAATTAATCATGTACGAAATGCATATTTAAAAATTCAACAACTTACCCATTTTATTCAGTGTACTTGTACTTAAAAATAATGGTGTGTTCGAATAAATCATTTATAATAAAAATTGCAATATTCAGTAAAAATAAGAATTGTCCATTTTCACTTCATGGTGATATATAGGGCCTATGTATACTGCTGTTCAAAAGTTTGGGATCAGTAAGATTTTTCATGTTTTTTAAAGAAGTTTGTATTTATTTGATCAAAAATAGAGAACTAATTTTGTGAAATATTGCAATTTAAAATATCAGTTTTCTATTTTAATATACTTTAAAATATAATTTATTCCTGTGAAGCATAGCTGAATTTTCAGCATCATTACTCCAGTCTTCAGTGTAACATGATCCTGTCACGAACGCTGGAGCCAGGAACGAGGAGACACGGCAAATTCACAAACTGAGAGTCTTTAATAATCCATCTAGGGAACATAGAGCACATGAAGACATTCAAAGACCGACCAACACTAACTGAAAGGACTGGGGCTTTTAAAGACAGGACAATCAAGGAACTAAGGAGACACACCTGGAAACAAAATTAACAATCATACTGGGGAGAAACTGGGTCACAGGGAACACATGGGGAGCAAAAACCACAACAAAACAGTCCAGGGGCGTGACATTACTCCCCCCTCCCGGAAGGTGCGTCCTCGCACCGTGGAACAATAGAGGGGAGGGGGGGGGAACGGGTGGGAACAATGGCGGAGGCTCAGGAGGAGGACAGACAACCGGGAGGGGGCCGGCGGACAGAGACCAGGGAGGCGACGAAGGAGGGAGGAGCCAGGGAGGAGACAGGAGGGACTCGGAGCAGGAGGAGCCTGGCAGGACCCAGGCCACAGCCATGATGATGACCCACGGTGAAGCCAACGGAGGGAGGAGCCATGGAGGAGGAATGGCCGCCGACTCCAGGGGGCCGACCAACGGAGGCGGAGCAGGTGGAGGAGGAGCCCGAGGTGGAGACGGAGAGCCGACGAGCCAGGGTGATGCCGAGGATCCGGGGGGCCAGGGTGGAGCCGAGAGCTCTGGCGACCGAGGCAGAGGCGGAGCTCCGGAGATCCGCGGCGGAGCCAGAGCGACTGAGGACCAAGGTGGAGCTGGAGGGAGAAAGGAGCCCAACGGAGCCGGTGGGACGGAGTGACGAGGCGCAGCCAGAGGAGAGGAGTCCCGAGGCGATGGCGGGTCGACGCCCGACCAAGGCGGAGCCGGAGGGACGAGGGAGCCTGGTGGAGCTGGTGGATCGATGGATGACGGTGGAGGCGAGGGAGCTAGGAGCCGAGGTGGAGCCGATGGGTCTACGGACCGAGGTGGAGTCTGGGCCTCGGAGGCTGGAGGTGGAGGTGAGGGATTCTCCAGCCACGGCGATGGAGGATGGCAGACCCGCAGAGCTCGCACCGCATTGATGGGGGACTGAGGGCGAGCAGAGGGGCTGCCAGACGACAGCGGTGGAGGAGGCAGGAGTGGGTGGGAGGGCGGGCAATTGAGAGCCTCCGGGCTTCCAGGGGTTAACTCAGGAATGGGAGCCGACACTGTGGGGCGCTCTGGAGGCGCGGGTTCTGGAGAACGCTTTCGGGAAGCGGGCACAGGGGGGCGCTCGGGAGGAGCGGAGCTGGCTGGAACCAGCGGAGACGGAGAAAGGATAGGGGAAGCGTCGACCTCCAGATCATGTTCCCAGTCCAACAGATCCCCTTCAAAGTCTAGCAGCCCCAGATGTATCATCAGCTCACCCTCAGCCGCGGTGCAGGGGGCGGAGCTCCACTCCGCACTCACACCGTCCACGGCTGGCTCCCACGTGATGGGCACTATCGCCAGCTCTCGCACCTGATCTGACGTGTTGGGCTCAACTTCCAGGACGATCTTCCGCTCAGTCGCTCGGCTTGGCGCTGGCTCGTGGATCGTAGCGGGAAATGGCTCTCCGTCATCGGTGGGCTCGGGCCGGTGCTCCGCACTGCGGGGAGTTGGTGGGCTGGGCTCTGGGTCAGGAGTGGCACTGGCGAGATCCCCCTCGGCACAGACGGTGAACGGGGATCCGTGCCTCGCCAGTGTCCACTCCACGAAGGCGGCGAAATCCTCTCGAGGACCATCCTCGGACGACAGCGCTCTGCACGCGGTGTTCAAGCTTGCATTATAGAATGCGCAGAGCGCGCCATCCGGGTAGCTGGTGGCGTTAGCTAACATCAGGAACAGTCGTGTATGGTCCTCGAGAGATCGGTCCTCCTGCTCCAGCAGGAGGAGGAGGAATTCGGGCCGGACGTAGGGATCCATGGGGCCACACAACGGAAACAAAAACACTGATAGAAAACGGAAAACAAAACGGAGGGTGGACACGGAGGTAACTGTGTCGGTCGGTCTTTCTGTCACGAACGCTGGAGCCAGGAACGAGGAGACATGGCAAATTCACAAACTGAGAGTCTTTAATAATCCATCTAGGGAACACAGAGCACATGAAGACATTCAAAGACCGACCAACACTAACAGAAAGGACTGGGGCTTTTAAAGACAGGACAATCAAGGAACTAAGGAGACACACCTGGAAACAAATTAACAATCATACTGGGGAGAAACTGGGTCACAGGGAACACATGGGGAGCAAAAACCACAACAAAACAGTCCAGGGGCGTGACAGATCCTTGTGCTTAATATTTTTTGGGACCTATATTTTTTCAGGATTCAGGATAAATAAGGTGTTTATTCAAAATAGAAATTTTATGTTACAATATACATTCAAAAGTTTTGAAGGGGCGTGAGGGGGCGCCGGCTCACTCAAAATGAGTGTGAAAATAGATTTTAATTATGGAATATAATGGTTTATTTAAAAAAAAAAATATATATATATATATATATATATATATATATATATATATATATATATATAGTTGCCAAATGCATAGGCTTTCTAGCATTAATATGATGCTACCATAGCAACAATTTAGCGACAATTTAAGACAGTCCATTTCACAAAGTCGCATTTTAACCTAATTGTTAATGCAGCACTACTGAGTGAGCTAAAGGTATGATGAAATAATTTTTTAAATGTTTGATAGAGGGCAAGTTAGTTGATTATTTCGCTGTATTGTTATTGTTTGTTGCTGTTCAAGTTGTTCTAACTTAAAATGATGCATCTGTTATGGGTCGCAATTATGTCATGGAATCGGTCGCAATGAGCTTGTGTTTCATTGTAAAGCAGACACAATTAAGTATTTCTGGTGGTTGTGGTGGTATCACTTGTCCATATTTGTGGTAAAACTAGGGCTGTGCAATTAATCAAAATTCAGTTTCAATTTTGATTTTGGCCTCCAACGATCATGAAAATACAATAATCGAGATAAAATGATTATTGCACCCCATTCCACCCTCTTTCTAGCAGTGCGCTTTTGCTCCTCCATAAAAGCCCATTTTCATGTGCAACTCAGTAAAATCATGTAACGTGACTTTTGCAAAATGGGACGTGCTTGATTTATTAAAGTTGATTACATTTATTCATGTTTTTAAAAGTGCGAAAGAGAAGTTGCGCTGTTCCTCGGGAGGCTTGCACTAATAGACGAACAGAACACATGGATATGTGCGGCTCTTAAAGTGATAGCGGATTATATTCCCGCTGCCGACTGTGTGCTTAACATTAATCAAATAACAAAAGACAAAGACAAAATCACTCACTGCTCTTGACAGAAGGACTTTTGTAGCTTTAATAAGAAACAAAGGAAGTTTAATTCTTACAGTGAAGACTGTTTTATTGTACATTAGATTATTCAATTTCTATAGTAGACTGTTAACTGAATTTAGTCTTGCATTTAAAAAAAAAGAAGTTTTGCTTATATGGCCCACTCGTAATCGTGTTAATAATCGTGATTACAATATTGACCAAAATAATCATGATTATTTATTATGTATTTCCTGGATGTCATATTTTTGAATTTGGTTGCAATGCGATTTTGTTTTATTCAATACTCTGCCATCTGTATTTGCTAAGTAGCGATAGTAGGGTCATTCACTCAGAAAGCATTTTTTTTTTCATTCCACTGCTGTACTTTTCCATTGCATTTCAATGTAAATACGCTACTCGACGTCTTTGAATGCGCTCTCGTCACAGGTCTTTATAGTAGCTTCTTGCGCATAACACATCATTTTCGCGCATACTATTCTAAAACATGGTTGCTCATGTTCTAACAAATTCAGCTTCTAAAAACAGTCTCTAGACCTTGCATGAAAAAAAAAAATACAAAATTAAAAAAAAAAACACTTACCTGTCTCTCGACCAAAACATCTGTGTGAACCCAGTATTCTGATAGTTGTAGTAGTAGCGGGTTTGTTTACGGTCCGACAAATACGTGAATGGACCACAAAAGTTTTTTTTTTTTTTTTTTTAATTTTTTATTATTATTTTTTAATTATTATTTTTTTATTTTATTTTTTTTGCTAAGTCAACGCCCCCTTTCGTCACCTCAGCCGCCCCCTCATCAGTGCTGTGCTGGCGCCGGATCTGTCTCAGTTACTGCTGTACACCTCTTTTGACACAAACCTTCCTCTCACGCAAGAAAGTTGGCTGGGACTCCCCCTTGTCGTTTACTAAACACATTACCCTCCAACAACTTTTTTCAGGTTTTTACAGACCTGACCTTTGTTTAGTCAGACACAGTCAGTGTTCAGAGTTTTTTTTTTTTATCCTTTTATTTAACCTCTTTAATTATTACCTAATGAGATTTACATCAAAGTAACAGAGCAATACAATTAAAGTTACTCTAGATTCTAATGCAATTTTGCTTCTCAAATAAATTGATCTTGATGTTTCCATGGAATACAAGACAAGACAAAAAAAAAAAAAATACTAATAAGACCACTTTACCGTTCAAATAAGTCACTGGTGTTTTTGACTCCAAGATAATGTCTCATTGATTTAGACATTTATTCATGTCCTTATTTAAGTCACTGTACTTATCCAGAGTGAGCAAAAGGACTGGCAAAATCACTCTGGCCCCCTCACATCCAGCACACTCCCTCTTTGAACTGTTGCCGTCTGGTCGACGCTACGGAGCTCTGAGCACCAGAACGACCAGGCACAGGAACAGTTTCTTCCCTCAGGCAATCCATCTCATGAACAATAATAACACACAATAATTATACACTTATTTATCTAACACACATACTTAGTCTACATTTCAATTTGCACATAACATACCTGTACATACAAAACTGTCTACTGTTATATACCTGTACATACAATTGTCAATTTGTATATTGTTATTCCTTATTTACTTGTTCTTTTTAATTCTTCTTTTTATTATCTGTGTTTTTTTTTCTGTCACTGTCATTCTGTTGTGCTGCGGTAGCTTCTGTCATGAAAACAAATTCCTCGTATGTGTAAACATACCTGGCAATAAAGCTTATTCTGATTCTGATTATTTGTTCATCACTTGCGGTTTTAGATATGAGTGTTGATGAGCCAGAAGAAATGCCGGTAGATGATCCTGAAGACGTCCTGTGTTTAGTTGAGCTGTTGGAGGGTTTAGTCTTTTAGTCTTAGTCACATTTTAGTCATTTTAGTCTTTCGTAGTTTTAGTCCTTTTTTTGTCGACGAAAAGTCACAGAATTTTTCTCAACATTTAGTCATTACGTCTGGTCACCCTGTCTCTAACCTGAGTTTCAGATCAATAATTCGCGTTTGGTAGCCTGTCCATCCACTGCGGCTGCCATACTGAGACAAGATATGCGAGAACGCCACTAATCCGATTGCAATCCAATCACAGGGACGCACATTTTGAAAGACAAGACAGTTAATTTAGTATTTTGAATGTCCGGTAGTCCTCAAATAACATTCTAGTCCCGTTAACGAAGACGAGGTATAAATTTCGTCATAGTTTTTATCATCAGATATTAGTTTTAGCTCGTCAACGTCTCGTCTTAGTCACAGAAAAAATGTTCGTTAACGAATATTTTTCGTCATCGTCTTCGTTGATGAAATTAACGCTGGTGTATCGCTGGATGGTCCTTTATTTCTGACAATTTCTCACTGGAAAAGTGTCTATACTAACTGAAAATACATCCGAAATGCAGTTATTTCATGCTTTCATCAAGCACAAACTTAGTGCACTACAAATTAACTTGCAAAATAGTAGGCTATACTTTTTTTTTACATTTGGGGAACACTGAAAAAAAATGACTCATTGGATTTACTCAATTTTTTAAGGTAAGTGGTTGCAATCAATTTATTTTAGCTACATTTAAATAAACAAATTTAGTTGACTAACTTTCAACTAAATTTGAACTGTCATTACGAACTGTCACTTCCGGTTTTGGCATGGCGCCAGTGTTTGGCTTTGCAGCTGTGGCTGGATGTACACCCCGACTCGTTTTATTAGTTTTCTGTGCTATATTGTTGTTAAGTTTGTCCACAAATGTCGTGTCTACTGCATGGGTGTATGATCGTCAAACGATGCTTTTGATCCGATCTTCTATGGAGGATTGCGGTGGAGTATGTACCTGGAATGGTCCGGGTGCGTCTTCTGCCCCGTTTATATGTCCGTCTACACCCGCTATTCGCTATGGAGAAGGCCTAATGGGACGCACAAAGAAACGGCGGAGAAGGAGAGGAAAAAGGGCAGGGCGGCAGGTGTATTTTAAAAGACTCCTGAAGTTGGGACTCTTTTGTGATGGCTCCAGACCGTCGTATCTTCGCTCTGTCTCCCCGGACGTCCCCAGGGTTTTGATCCCTCTGCCCCGTATGCGCTGAGCACCTGAGGGCGCTGCCGCGAGCCTCGCCCTCTGCGTCAGGTGTGGTTTCTGCACCGCTCAGGATGGCTTTGATTAATGCCCGCTCAATTTCAAACAAGTCATTTTTGCTCAGTGAATTATTTACTTCCAAAAACCTGGATTTTATGTTGTTGACTGAGACATGGCAAAGGAGTATAGAGTACTGTCATCTGATCGAGGTCTGTCCTGTGGATTGTTCTTTTATCAGCAGGCCTAGACTTACGGGCTGCGGTGGAGGACTTGCTGTGGTTTTTAGTCAGTCGATGACTGTTGGTGGTACGTACACTTCCTTTGAACTTCAGATGACTAAGGTTGGTCGTTTAAACTCATTTTATTGTTTTTTAGTTTATCGGCCACCTGGACCAGCGACCTCTTTTTTGAGAGAAATTAATTACTTTTTATCGTCCATTATTAAATTGGACAGTGATTATTGTTGGTGATTTTAATGTTCACGTGGATTGTAAAGCACTTTGTGACTCTTTGTCTGTGAAAGGTGCTATATAAATAAATTTTACTTACTTACTTACACTTACCTTAAAAAAAAAATTGAGTAAATCCAATGAGTCATTTTTTTCAGTGAAGGATGAAATACATATATTTTATCATTAAGAAAGTACACTGGCTATGTTCTTAATTCCATCTATAAAAGTCTGAAACTTGTTTAAAGTGATTTTCATAATGGTGTTCTCTGAGCACAACAAACGCGCACACACACACACACACATGTAAACTAACTGGACAAAACCTTTGAAAGAGGATGCTTGCTTCATGCTCACTCAGCCTAACAACTAGTCTTGTTAGGGACAAATGAAGCCCCTTATGATACTGTAGATGTATGTAGGCCATATTAATGTATGTCTGTGGGGATTGTTTGTACTGTATGTTGTCATATCATTAAGGCCGCTGTATGAGTTCTCACCTAAGACTATGGCCCAAAAGACAATATCACATTCTGTGTATTGATATTTGTTTGTTCCTTCACCCGTTAAAAGTTTAAGTATTTTAATAATGTGATTTTAACATCGGCCTAAATATAGGCTGCCTAATATTTTCAGTGATGGGGGCTTGATAAGTCAGTCTCTCATCACCTTACTTTCATGAGCTGTGAAATTCACCAACAATGGGTTTTGCTGTACTTTTGCTAAACATCTGAACTCGGTAGAGTGCACACACTATCGGGAATTTGTGTTACAGATTTGGCACATTTTTAGAAGAAACCTTTAGAGTTTTGAAATTCATTGCAGCTAAAGACACAAGTCTCACTATGTATTTCAAATCTGAGAATGATGAAATGATTATAAGATGATGCAGGGAAATTTTTTTTTTTTTTAGATGAGACTTTCATTTTGGGCAAACCAAAGAAAATGAGAGGTGTGAATTGAAACATCCAGTATGTTTCTGATATGCAACTTTTGCTTACAGCGCAAATGTAACAATGAGGAATTTGCAAATAAAACAACTTAATTTGTTAAATATTGAAGTAATACTTCAGTAATTTATTTTTGTTGAATCCTCTGTTGACCTGTTATGATTAACAGCTTCTAGTTTAACCCACTTTCGTGTTCTTTACAGGCCGTTTCACATTTATTTCCATGCACCACTTACTGCGCCTATAATAAGACGTTTCTCTGCAATTTCCAGTCTTTAAGTCCATATAGTTTGTGCTGTCATTGATGGAAAAAAAACAATTTACTTATAGTTGTAACAGTATAGAAAGGCCGCATAATTACTGCAATTTTACACAGTACATGTCTGCTTTGGTGGCGTATCTGGTAAAGCGAGTGCACGTGTGTGGCAGCGACCTGGGTTCAAATCCAGTCTGCAGAGTTTCCTACATTCATTGTTCAAATGTCTGTGCCCAATGTTCCACTGATGTTTTCTGGATAATTGAGATGGTTAGTATGCTGGGGGTGTTAGTAAAGGCAATTTCTTAAGCGGTGGCATTATTTATAAAAGTTAATTTATTGCATAAGAAGCACACAATAATTGTGCCATTAGCACACTTCAAGTTTACTTGGAATGCCACTGCAATGTGTTTTAAAGTCACTAAAGGTAAAGGATAGTATGACCTCAGTTTGTTATTAGTATAATATTAATGTATGTTCAACACACACTTGAAGTTTATGCTGAGTGAATTCTGCATTTCAAAAATTAAATAAAAGAGTGGATATTTAAAGTGTACTTAAGTATACTTGGAATAGTTCCACTTTAGCACAAACAAGTATATTTAATACAACTTCAGCACTGCTTTTGCGCAACTAAAAGGCATTTAGTACAAAGTTGTTCCAATTTAACAGACTTTATAGTTTTATAGAATTTATAGTGTGGCGCAAATATATTTAGTTATACTAAAGTACATAGGAATAAATTGTACTTAAGTATACTATTTTTTCACTAGGATTCCCTCATGGTGAAATAAATCAAATCAAGCCAGTTAACTTCAAGCTACTGTCCACTCTGCTGAAAAAACCTGCTTGAAACAGCCCATTCTGCTTTTAGCTGGATTAAGATGGTATCCCAGCCTGACCAGCTGACAAGTGTCCTAAACCAGCCAACAGACGGGTTTAAATTGATTTAAGTGAGAAATGGAGAACACTGACTGAAATATAATTTGAACTTTTGCTTTTTCATATCTGCAGATCTTACAGTGGAAAACCACATCATTTATAGATCTGCTAGGAGAGCTTGACATCACGGTCTATTACAGTAAGTGTCAACCACAACGTGGAAAGCAGTCCTTTGCAAACAGCTTTGGAATGTAATGCTGTGAATGAACTAGGACTATGTAACTTCTTAAAATTTATATATATATATATATATATATATATATATGTATATATATTATATTATATTATATTATATTATATTCAACATATAAAATACACAGAAATTGTTTGCAAAGCATGTTGAAGTTATTTTACATACAGGCTCAACTGAAAGCATCATGTAATGTGTTAGAGAACAGTGTATAACTCTGAGCTGTATGGAAAAACCATGGACTATGGAACCTATGGAAAAACCAGCGTACACAACTCTTAAGTGTAGTGAAACTTTTGCCAGGAAAATGACACGTGGTACATTTCTGAATGGATGACTTTTGTTCTTTAGGTATTTTTTTTACCAGTGATCCCAATAGAGAAGCTGCATATATTCAAGCTAACTTGATTATTGTGTCATGGTATCATGGTTTATATTCTGAGTCATCAGTGATTTCCATTGTGCTACAAGCAGATTTGTTATGATGCACGTCACAACATTGTATCTTAAGAACTTCATTACAAAGAAAAAAAAGGTGGGCACTCTGATGAGGTAGGCTGCTTCACATGCTTTGCGAACGTTCATTCATCTTCTGTCATCATGCAGTCTCCAGTCTCTTTTGCATTGGTGAGTTTGTTTGCTCTTTCTTTGCATGCTCTGTTCCTCAGTTATTTATTAACCCCTCTAAGGGGTTGTCATTTTAAAGACTTAATCTAAGTTTGAATGGTAGTTCATGTTGAGATGAAAGCTTTGATTACATCTTCACACAACATATGGAAATGTCTATTTACACAACATATGAAAATGTCTATTTGCACGTGCATTTTTGTGATCGAAATGTTTTTTATTCTCTCAAGTGAAATCTAAGTGTTGTCTGATGTTGAGTCAGAGATGTTACAGATAATAGATAAGAGCGATCTGTGGTTTTGGCCAGTTTACAGTTATTTTATAAGAATTAGTTTTAGTTTAGCTTAGAGAAAACACACGTTGTCTGGTCAAATTTTGTAGCAGAATCTGTTTTGTTCCACAGAAGTAAAAAAAAAAAAAAAAAAATCATACAGGTTTTAGAACAAAAGAGTGAGTAATAAAATCGGTTGCAGCCATTATCATACCCTGAAAAATGTTGTTACCCAAAACACGTACATCACGTGATCGTCAGTCTGTGTCGAATCTAGATTCTTGTGGTTACAGCGTCTGTACCTTATTTTGATTGTTGTTGTTTTTGATGCCACATTTATCTTTACAGCATATAGATATATGTAATGAACCATCAATAGACATCTTTCTCTTGTTACCAGTTGTGTGGCATGCCCTGACATTACCACTACTACAGTATGATGCTAATAATGCTCAGCACAGTAGCACTATTCTGTTAACAATCAAATAACGGATGCTTTCAAGTGAAGTATAAATAAAAAATGAGTATAATAGGAATACTTGGTAATATTGAGGGGTGAGAACCAGAAGTAAGTGACATTTCACCAACTTTACAGGAGGGCCAAAACAAAAATTTACCATAGTTTGATCTGCTTTTGTGTACTGATTTCCATCTTTTATAATAAAAATGTGTACACACATGGATGATAGCATATTTATTGAACACTATTTTTACATTTATTCAGGGGGAAAAAAATCCAATTAAAAAAAATAATAATAATTAATAAGTCACGTGCCTTTTTGGCACCAATGTTTTATTCAATATTGTGTATAAAAACATGGGCACACCTATTAACAATATGAACAAAACATTACATTAATGAGTTTAAAAGACATAAAAATCCATTGTGATAAAATAAAATATTACATAAAAAGTCCTTACATCAAATTAGTTAATTGAATGTAATAAATTTTACTGAAATAGTAATCTCTGCCACTTAACAGTTTGGCCAAATGGTCGATTGAAAAGCCTTTACAGATGCCTTCCCTAGTAAAAATAAATAAATAAATATACAAAAATGTATTTGAAATACATTTATTTCATGCTATACTACAAATACATTTACATATTATTTACATATCACTAAACTGGTATACTTAAAGTCTGCTAAATTGGAACAACTAATTTTGTACTTAATGCACTTTAATTGTAAGAAAGTAGTGCAGAAGTCCAACTAAAGATATACTGAAGTATATTTGATGCTAAAAGTGGAACTATTGCAAGTATAATTCAGGTACACTTTAAATATTTTGCATGTAAAGACTGATATTATTCAAAGATCATACAATCTTCATCAATAGTGACATTAAAGCACATATCCTGGCTCTGAATTATTTTAATTTTCTTCCTCATCATCCAACTTTTTGTCACAAAATAAGATTATTATAATAATACATCTTCAGCAGTAAAAACCTGTTTTCTTCTCATGGTTGACCTACCTGGCTTACATGTGGTGTCAGCCATTTTGACTCAAGTGCTATCCACAAGCTTTACCCACAAAACATTTCTCAGTGGCAAAGGGGCGCAAGTGCAGTTACACCCTTTTGGCACCAACTGGCTTAGTATGTTCAGCGTTAAGTCTTTTGGTTTCTAATGAATAACTTTGAAATATTAAAAATTGTCCTAACTTGTGTCCTTTTGGTAGTAGAAAGAGCTTTCATTCTTTATTTCACCCAAAATGTCACTTATGCCCTTCTGGTTCTCACCTCTTGATATGACTGGCACCTTTCTTCATGTCACACAATACAGTCATGTGTTGCGCAATATGTTCAACAAGAAAATTTCAAGAGATGCCCTCGACTAAATATTTTTCTGATTGATTAATAGTTGTTCGTTTTAAGAGATTAGTTGACTAATCTCACATTTATATTAATAAACCATATAAATCATAATAATGAGCCTTTAATTGCCTATAGCCAATCATAATAATTCATTGATAAATAGTGACGAAGTCGACGACACTGACTTGTCTTCTCCACAGTGGATGTGCACGTTTCATACGAATTACGGAAAACTTATCTGAAAATATTTGTTTTACATTTGAATTTGTTCATTTAAAAATAAACATTTTGCTTTCTATAGATATATTTTTCATGTCTGTGAGGCAAGCACAGAGTTTTGAACCAACCAAAAAAATACAATTAGACCAAAAATTTTTTGAATTCTTCTTATTATTAACATCATTACGTTTCACATTTGTCTTCATCAATTCACATTTCTGTCCTCATCACTTCTGAAATGATGGCCACACTCCTGATGTCACTTCCTGTGGATTCCCCCCCCTAATAACATTTTGATCGACTAAGCTATGCCTCTTCTCATCGACTAACAGTTAGTCGACTATTAGGGGGAAACCCAAAAAATTTCCCCACAGAAACTTTTACAGAACGTTTGCAGATTACTGCTTGCATTTGTTTGATCAAAAATACAGTAAAAACAAAATTATTATGGAATATTATTATAATTTTAAATAACCGCTTTCTATTTTATTTTAAAATCTAAATAATTTTTTTCCTGTGATGGCAAAGCTGAATTTTCAGCATCACTACTCCAGTCTTCAGTGTCACATGATCATTCAAAAATCATTCTAATGTGCTGTTTAGATGCTTTTTCAGGATTCTTTGGTCAAAAAACAAACACCCTTTATTTATTATTTATTGTCACTACATTTTCACTTATAGGGTTAGGATTAAGTTTTGATTAAGAGTTTTTTGTTTTTTTTTTGCATATAATTATACATAATTTACTGTTATTACTATGGCAAGTATGTGTAGCCTAATGTGTAACAGGGACACTGTAAATCTTTTTACAAATTTTTTGTATCATTATAAATGTATTTGTTTTTCACTTTTGAGCAATTACAGTTTTTTACAATCGCTATGACAATTTTTTTTCAATACTTTTAACAA